>JAGPNQ010000002.1:0-2500 GCA_020744155.1 Ilyonectria sp. MPI-CAGE-AT-0026
ATTGGTTTTTGCGGCTGTCCGACCGGGCAGTGCCGCGAAGCTACCATCTGCTGGATAATGGCTGAACGCCTCTAAGTCAGAATCCATGCCAGAACGCGGTGATACCACCCGCACGTATAGATGGACAAGAATAGGCTCCGGCTTAGTGTCTTAGCAGGCGATTACTCCGCGGCGCTCGAAGCGCGTCGCGGTATTTCGCGTATTGTAATTTCAACACGAGCGGGGTCAAATCCTTTGCAGACGACTTAGCTGTGCGAAACGGTCCTGTAAGCAGTAGAGTAGCCTTGTTGTTACGATCTGCTGAGGGTAAGCCGTCCTTCGCCTAGATTTCCCCAATGCATGCCCTGCGAGACAGGGCCGCGTAGGGGTTGCGGTGCGCTTGTGTAGGGTAGGCCGGTTTGACTTGGCGTGTTCTGTTGGACGCGCGCAGGGAAACCGGTCATGCTTCGCGGCGAGTTTCGTATAGGGTAGCCCGGTCTGACTTGGGCGCATCCTCGGGCGCTCGTCGGTTCGCGGAGTGCAGTGCAGGGCGGGCGGTATAGGGTAGGCAAGTGGTATAGGGTAGGTCGGTTTAACTTGGGCGCATCCTCGAGCGCTTCGTCGGTTCGCGGGGTGCGATATAGGGTAGGTGGTATAGGGTAGCCCGGTCTGACTTGGTCGTATCCTGGTTGGTTCGCGGGGCGCGGTGCAGGGAAGGCGGTATAGGGTAGGTAGATGGTATAGGGTAGGTCGGTCTGACTTGGTTGTATTGCCGTCCGCTTCGTCAGTTCGCAGGACGCGGTATAGGGTAGGTAGTATAGGGTAGGTAGATAGTATAGGGTAGGTTGCGAAATGAGTATAGGGTAGGCCGGAATATGCTATAGGGTAGGTCCCGTGGTGTAGGGTAGGCTCGGTTGAAGTCTCCCGCCGTTCGGGGAAATGCGTGCGAAATGGTTTTGCTGTTTGGTGGCCGTGAGTCGATTTTTTTGTTTTCCCATACAAATGAATTTTGCGGAAAATAAAAAGTGGCCCACGAGCCCGGTCTGACGTGCGCCCCACCAAAAGCCCGTCGGTGGGTATATGAGGGAGGCTCGCCCGGCGGGGGCCCACTGAAAACTCCCGGGTAGGTAAAAGTTGGTGAGTTGTTAGTGGGCGCGGCTGGCTACTGGATTTTTTCAGTGGAGGGATTTTTCCCCAGTGGGTGCGTGCCAGCGGTCAGCCCACTGTAAATTCCGCCCAGCGGGTATGTTCCGGCGGTCGGCCCACTGCCAACTCGCGTGGGCGGTGGGCGGTGTAGGGTAGGTCGGTCAGACCCGGTATAGGGTAGCCCGGTCTGGCTCGTCGCACCCTCGTCTGCCTCGTCGGGACGCGGGACGCCGGACGCCGGACGCGGTATAGGGTAGGTCGACATTTGGTCTAGGGTAGGCTGCTGGGTGTAGGGTAGGTCGCGGAATCGGTATAGGGTAGCCTGTTTGGTATAGGGTAGGTGTCGAAATCGGTATAGGGTAGGCCGAAATTTGGTATACGGTAGCCCGTTTGGTATAGGGTAGGTCGAAATTGGGTGGGTTGGTGCTTTGTCGGGGTTTTGGGTAAAAGTGTATAGGCTGTGTGGTTGAGATCCGGAAAAGTCGAAAATGTTGAAAACACATCCGTCAACAAAATCAAAACAGCGATTGAGCGCGCTGTAGCAGCCCTACGGCTACAGGGCCTAGTGCACTGTAATCAGGGCGCTTCAGTGCATATAGTGCCCTAAAGCCCGCTTGGGTGTAGGGTAGTTGGTATAGGGTAGGTGGTATAGGGTAGGCTACCCTATACCCTCGATGGTGTAGGGTAGGTCGGTCCGCCTTGGTGCGCGCCGGAAGCCAGCTACCCTACAGCGCTGTTCGGCGCCGCACAGCGCACGGTACAGGCGTCGCCCGCCCGCGGGACCAGTCGCATTCGACTCGCAGGCCTCGGTTGCGTCGACTGAGCTCGCGAAGAAAAAATGCGTGCGAAATGGTTTTGCTGTTTGGTGGCCGTGAGTCGATTTTTTTGTTTTCCCATACAAATGAATTTTGCGGAAAATGAAAAGTGGCCCACGAGCGATTCCTGGCGTGCGCCCCACTAAAAGTCCGTCGGTGGGTATATGAGAGGGGGGCAAAAGAGCCCGGCCGGAAACGGTCGGGCTTTCGAGCCTCCGCAACACTCTAAGTGGTCCCGTAAGGCGCCGCGACTTATTATCAGTACCTGATCTTGCAGATTCCCACTGCGTGGCCCTCTGAACAAGCTTGCAGGCTCCGGCTTCGCTAGCGGGGGGTTCATAGTGGGCGTCGACCTCCACGAAAGCGACCGCCCAGGCGGTACGGCGTACTGGGGATGCCTGGCTATAGCGGACGTAGGCTTGCCTGCGACCGCTGCCGGTTGGGCTCTGTGGGTAACTGGCCGATGGCTAGACCTACCAACTGAGCATCGGGAGGCAACCTCTCGGGACTGACACCGCAATGGTAGATGTCCCGTGCAGCGTCCTCCTCTTGGGGCCCCT